>JAJHZJ010000194.1:1530377-1577126 GCA_023548195.1 Bettongia penicillata ogilbyi | reverse complement strand
ACATATGCTTGCCAGAGCAGTAGGCAAGCCTCCCAATAATTATGAGCTTACTCCCTCTTGGCATTAAATGACTAAGATGCAGAGTCCCAGCTCCTGCCCTTCCCAAATGGGTGATCTCCTACTGTACCTGTATCTTCATCTTTAAAATGGATATAATAATGCTGGTCCTACTTGCCTCGTGAGGGGTTGGTGAGGAAACTGTTGTGCAACTCTCAATACAGTATTCAAGGCCAACTAGTATTTTTTAACATTTTAACTAATTTGTTTTCAGTTTTCAACCATCATTTCCATAAGTTTAAAATTTTCTCCCCCTCTCTCTTCCCTCCCTCCCCGAGACAGCATGCAATCTTATATGGGTTCTTCACTTACATTCTTATTAAACACATTTTCACAATAGTCATGTTGCACAGAAGAATTAAAATGAATGGGAGAAATCATGAGAAAAACCAAAAGAAAAAACCAACACATAACACAAGAGAAAATAGTCTGCTTCTTTCTGCGTTCTGATTCCATAAGGCAAACTATTATTTTGAAAGAAATCCCAGAATCCACTTGAAACCTTGGATTATCACCCCCCGCCACCAACACCAGCCCCATCCCCACCCCCAATGAGTTTTGTCTCCTCCAAAGATTCTTTGCCTTCTTGATGACATGGACCCTTTCTTTGGCAGTTGGGTGACACTTATGGACCCTTCTCAGATTAGTCTCTTTAAATGTATTAAAAATAAAATACAGAGAATGACAAAGGAAACCAATTATATTAAAATATACTTATAATTTTTTTTAACCAAAGTTCACAGATACTTAATTGAGAACATCTGATAATGTAATAAGGTCTCTCCAAGTAAAGTCAGTCAACCAAAAAACCAAAGCCCTACAGGGATTAAGCCACACCAGGGGAGGGTGAAATTGGACTGTCCTCCATGGTCTTTCTTCCCTGAGCTGCACCCCTCAAAAGCAGGGGTGTCTCCAATGATATTTCTTAAAAGCTAGAAGCATGGGGGTGTGGGGAGCATAGGGAGAGGATTGGGTCGGAGGTCATACCTGACTGTAACCAGAAACTAATGTCTGTTCAGGGCCACTGTGTCAATGTGCTAAAGTTTCATGGCAGAAACTCAACTTCTTCACCTATTGACACAACCCCATAAAGCAATCATTGCAAAGCGATACCAAGCCACTGGCATCTGATTATTTTACATCCCTCCCTGTCTCTTTGAGAAGCAAGCAGGCAGGCTACCCTCTCTTGTTTCCCCTCTCTTCCATGAGGAGCTGTTCCCAACAGACGTGTGCCAAGGTCAAGGTGTCAGAGAGCAGGGAGCAGTGAGGAATCTGACTCTTTTCTTTCTTCTCTCTCCATTTTGTCTCTTGCTCTCAGAAAGCAATTTATGAGGGAGAGACTTCCCACTGTTTTTCTTGAAACCTGGTAGAAATGGATACCAGCTCGTAGAGGCCTGAACTGAGGATGCTAGTTGTGGACATAAAGTGGAGAGAGGAAATGTCAGAAATCTATGGGAAAGTTGCTTCTGATATCCAGGTTGTCATAAACTGGAGTCAGATCTGCCTCTGATACTGAAGTCTGTCACCATGGGCAAGTCCCCTTCGGCTCTCTGAGACACAGATTTCTCATTTGTGCATATTAATAAGAATAATATATAGTATGTAATAAATAATGAATAGTAATAAGAATTAACTTATTAAAATACACCATTACTAGAAGAATGGGAAGGCAGAGAGAGCTGGCCTCAGAGTCCAAGTGACAAATGTTAAAGCACCTATCCTGGTTGTGTGACCCTGGGAATGTCACTCCCCTCAGTTCCCTAGGGAAAGTTCTCAGACTAAGAATTGTGAGTAGGTGCTCATGTGCATTGTAGAGGGAGTTTCCTTATCAAAAATTCTCCAGACCAATGATATCACAAATCAATCCCCACCCAAAACATTTATTGGAAAGAGCTTCTGTCACCATGGGAACTTGGTCAATGGACCTAAATCTCAGACCTTGTTTGCCTTGATAAATCCAAGGGTGGTGGGTTTGGTGTGTGTGTGTGTGTGTGTGTGTCTGTCTGTCTGTCTGTGTGTGTGTCTGTGTGTCTGTGTGTGTCTGTATGTGTGTGTGCCTGTGTGTTTCTAATCTCTCCTTTAAATGGCTTTCCCAGGGTCACTCAGATAGGAAGGGATAGAGACAGGATTTGAAACGCCCATCCCCATCCCAGTTCCTGACCCCAAGGCTGGTATTCTGAACACGGCGGCAGTTGTCTTTACTATATAAATATGAAGGGTTAAAAATTACTGACATCCCCCAAAGTAAGACAAGGTAGTCCTGTAAAGATCCAGAGAATGAGGTACCTTTCTCAAAACCTCATTTGACAGATATAGGCAGATAACTAGCAGATGAATTATCAAACCACCTTGAATGGGAAAGAGAGGAAAGGGAATTTCCAACCTCTCTTTTTGAGTTTCTGTGACTAATATTTAAAGTTCAAAATTAGGGAATGAGGAAATACTGTGGGTGTTATGGGATCCTCCGTCCCCCTTCCCCACTGCTGGGATGCATGCTCCTAGGGCACTTGAGGCCTCTCTGGATCACAGGCTGTTCAGGAAACCAAGGAAAACTGATTTTCCCCACCCAGAACAAGAGTCCAGATGTATGCCTGGCCTCCCTGTGAAGCCACTGGGCCCCCTTTTTACTTTTTTAACCTTTTCCTGCTTGACGCCTGGGGTTCTCATCTGTTGCTAGCCTGACACCATGTGTTTCTCTCTCCCTCCCTCCCTCTCTCCCTCTCCTTCTCTGTCTCTCTCTCTCTCTCTCTCCCTCCCTCCCTCTCTCTCTCTCTCTCTCTCTCTCTCTCTCTCTCTCTCTCTCCTCTCTCTCTGTCTCTCTCTCTCTGTCTCTGTCTCTCTCTCCCTGTCTCTCTCTCTCTCTCTCTCTGTCTCTGCTCTGTCTCTCTGTCTCTCCTCTCTCTCTGTCTCTCTCTCTCCCTCTCTCTCTCTCTGTCTCTCTCTCTCCCTCTCTCTCTCTGTCTCTCTCTCTCTCCCTCTCTCTCTCTGTCTCTCTCTGTCTCTCTCTCTGTCTCTGTCTCTCTCCCTCTCTCTCTCTGTCTCTCTCTCTCTCTGTGTCTCTCCTCCTTACTCCACTCTCTCCCTTTTCCTCTCTCTGTCTTTCATCTCTCCCTTTTTCTCTCCCTTTCCCCCTCTATTTTCTCTCATTTTCCTCTTCCTCTTTTTCTCTCTTTCTCTTCCTCCTTTTCCCCTCCTCTTTCTCTTTCTCTCTCCTTTCTCTGCTCTCCCCCTCACTCTCTCCCCTTTCCTCTATCCCTTTTTCTTCCCTCTTCCTTTTCCTTTCTTTCTCTTCCTTTCCCCCTGTTTCCCCACTTTCTCTCTCTCTCCCATCTCTTCTCTCTATCTCACTCTCTCTCTCCTTTCTCTTCCCTTTCTCTTTCTTTCATCTCTTCTCTCTTCTTTCCTCTCTTTTCTCTCTTTTTCTCACCCCTCTCCCTTTCTTTCTCCCGCCAGCAGGGTGGGGGCTTTGTTCTACTCTCTAATTTTGTATTGGTTGAGTGTCACCTCTGATTCTGCCCTCCTTATTTATATGCCACGAAGACTTCACCTAACAGTTCTCTTAAGTTTCTCAGAAAATGTCTTGGAAATGGAAAGCATATAAGCACCATGTGTCAACACAGATGAGACTTTATTCATGCAGACCCCATATATCCGAGGGGCTTCCTGCGCACCTTCCATCCTCAGAAGCCTTTCAAAGTGAGATGTGTAGGATCCAAGGCCCCATCTGCAGAAACAAGAGAAAGGTAACCCATGACCTGACCCCCCGAACCTATCACCAAACCAACATTGATCAAGTGTCCACAGAGTCCCGGCCACTGAGCAAAGGGCACAAGGGAAAGAGTAAAACAGCCCCTGTCCTCCAGAAGCTTACAGACTAGCAAGAGAGACAATCCGGACATATATAAACATATACCAAAAGTACCCAACATAACTTTGTTGGAGGGGGCACCGGTAAGCATATGCAAAAAAAGAACAAAGTTAATGCAAAATAATTTTGGGGAGGCTCGAATACTAGGTAACATTTATATGATGTTTAATAAGGTTTGCAAACCACTAACATACATATGTATAGATGTTGTCACATACGGTGCTCACAACAACCTTAGGAAGTAGGTGCTTTTATCAGCACAACTTTACAAATAAGCAAATGGAGGCAGACAGAGGTGAAGTGACTTGCCCAGAGTCATGTAACCACTAAGTTTTCGAAGCATGATTTGAATCTGTCTTCCCAACTCCTGCACTCACAACTGGGGAGATCAGGAAAGGCTTTTTTGTGGGGGTGTAGGGGTAGGGGGTGTGGAGAGACCACTCAGAGAAGTGGTTCCTGGTCCTCACCGTTCCGATTCTTCTCCTTATGTCCATCCTACGGAGTCTCAGTCAGAGTCTTGTAGACCAGCCTTTGGAGAGTTCCAAGGAGGGCTGACTGCTCAGCCCTCTGATCTGGAGAGAAGCTGAAGGATCAGTTAGCGATTCCTGAGTGAGGAGTGGTGGGACAGACCCTGGGATTCCTCGGCTTGATCTTGGAAAGTGTGCACGTTAAATCTACTTTGAATATGTACAAGTTGTCTCCATGAGGCCAGCAATTGTGTCATTTTTGTCTTTCAATCTCAGTACAATATAGAGCCTGAAATATAGCAGATGCTTAAGAAACGCTTGTTAATTGAGTGTGTGTGTGTGTGTGTGTGTGTGTGTGTGTGTGTGTGTGTGTGGAGGGGGTGGTGGTAAGAAGGTTCAAGATCAGCCCCTTTCAGGAAGCTGTTTTGTATAGTGAAAAATATTTGACTTCTGTTGAGATACTTGGTTTTGAGTTCTGTTTCTAATATTTACCAATGGTGTGACCTTGGAAAAATCCTTTCCTTTCTCTGGGTCTTGGTTTCCTCATTTGTAAAATGAAGGTGTTATACTAGGTGATCACCAAGGTCTCTTCCTGCCATGGTTGGTTCAGCTCATTTAACTTCTTCGAGCCTGAGAACCACAGAATAACTGAATTTTCAAGTTGAAAAGGAGCTCAAAAGTCACCTAGTCTAAACTCTCTCTGAATAGCAATCCTTTCTACAATATACCTATCCAGTGATTAGTTATGTATTTGAAAACCTCTGCTGAGGGAAAACCCATCGCCTCCTGAGGCATGTCTAGGTTCCATAGTTAGATGGCTTTCATTGTTAAGAAGTTTTTTTCCTTATGTCAAGCCAAAACCTTCCCCTCCTCCACCCTCCAAAGTTCCAGTTCTACTCTCTGGGCCCCAAGCACAGCAAGTCTAACTAACCCTGTTGAGTTATTTTCTAATACTCCCATGATTCCCTTAAGACTTCTCTAGATTAAACACCCTTATTTCTTCAACCCATCTTTCCAAGGCACACACTCAAGACTCTTCACCATCCACCTTCCAGATCACCTTCCAATGGATACTCTCGTTTTGACATTGCCCCTACTAAAATGTGGCAAACAGAACCAAACCATCCTGTGGAGGGAGGGTGACCAGCAGAGCACAGAAAAGATGATATTGGCAGGTCTTTATGGTGTGTAATGTACTTTACAAATATCATTTAATCCTCACAATATTATGTGGTTGCTATTATTAATCCCATTTTTCAGAAACATTGCTACCCACCTAGACCCAGATTTCTTACAACCTAAGGTCACATTAGAGTTTTTGACTGCTGTATCACAAACTGTTGATTTACATTGAATTTGCAGACTACCAAAGAAAAGACATTCAATCAAAAGAAAGGTAGTTAAAGCATCCTCTTTCCCAGCGTCTAATCTACATGTAACTGACAAATACTAAAAACTGGGAAACCCTGATGGTTAGATCTATTTGATGACCATGAATATATTTCCTATTCATGTCTTGATGATAGAAATATGGCTTTCTCACCATAAGATAGAGATAAGTCAATTTTACACAAGAGACCCTGCTTTATGTTCTTCAAGACCAAACTTCTGAATGATCTGAGAAGAGTTACCAGAAGGTATCTCAGAGCTTCCTCACGTCAAGATCCCAATGGGTGAACTGTCATTTGATGTTCAGCAGAGTTGATTGGAGGGAAAGATTTGCTCCTTAAAAAGAATAGATTGGAAGAAAACTTTGTGCTTGGAAGAGCTAACTATAGGGTCTAAGTTCTATCTTTCCCTTTCCCCAAATTTGCTGTCTACTGCCTGAGTAATGGAAACATCTCAGAGCCCATCCAAGGGAGTAGACCCAGAAAAGCTCTGTTATCTCAGACTTAGGGTTTCTATTTTGACTTAAAGAACACAAGGCTAACTTAGCAGCCCAGATGAGGAGTGGAATCATCTAAGGAATCATCAGAGAAGATATTTTACCCAGCCAAAAAGTGAAGATGCCCAGTGGTTCCATCTTGAAGTATCTTGTGATACAACTTGTCCCTGAGGGATACCAAAGACATCAAGCCTACAGTCCAGAGTTAGGAGCTAAGCATATATGTCACCTATGCATGTGCCTCCTTATTAGAATTCTAAAAGTTCGTGTCCTTACCCCCAATACTGTGTACATTGGTGGAGAAATATGTCTTATGTTTTGTTTTGAGCATTTTTACTTTGCCTTCTATTTTTAAAATTTCTGTGGGGTAGAATGTTATGTTTTGATTGTTTTGTTTTGTCTTCTAATTATTAAATGTTTATGATTAAGAGGTAATTGTATGGTGGGGAGTCTACGGCTATGGAACATTGTATATGTTGTCAGATATTTTTAATGTATTAATCAGTTTTGCTGATTTTTTCCCTCATCTTCCACCTTTCCTTTTTTCTTTTTATAAACATCTTTTTTGTTATAAGAGATAACTTTTCTAGAAGAAGGAAGGAGTGATGCAGGGGGAAATTGGGGTGATATAAAAAAGAAATCAAGTTCTTTTAAAAATTAATGGTGTTTTCTTGATTGATCTGTTCAATGGGAAACACACCAATGGGGGCTCAGGAGCTATGACTGTAAGAAATATGAGTGTATTGCCCTCACCAGGGTTATTCCTAGAACACTGAGAATGAGTTGTAGCAGTGTGAACATTTCTTCTGGGAATCCTGGACCTGCCAGCGTGAGTGAGCAAACCCAGTCAAGAAAGAAGAGAGAGAAGAGGATAAAGAGGTGGGGTACCACGTCCCATCCTATAAATGCTAGAGGGATTTTCTTTAGATGTGAGTTAATACAAGTGAAGAGATTATATCTTCTCAAATCCACACTATTAAGAATCCTTTCTATAGGATATAGAGATAGATAGATAGATAGATAGATAGATAGATAGATAGATAGATAGATAGATATATCCTCAGAAGCCTTTCCTTGAAGACTTCTGCTGGGGAAAAGTCTACTATCTGGTACACAGTAAGCATTAATAATTGCTTGTTGGTTGACTAACCTCCCAAGGCAAACATTTCCATTGGGGGATTATTCTAATTGTTAGGACGTTTTTCTTTATATCAAGCCAAAAATTCCTCTGCCACTTCTACCTGTGGATTCTAGTGAAAATCTCAGGGGCCAAGAAGAAAAAAAAGTCAAATCCTCCTATATAATAGCTCCTAAAAAAACCCATCATCTCTCTCCTTCTCCCCCCATGCCCCAAGACTTCTTTTCTCCAGGTTGTTATTGAGTCATTTCTAAGTCCCGTCAGACTCTAAGTGACCTCATTTAGAGTTTTCTTGGCATAGATACAAGAGTGGTTTGCCAGTTCCTTCTCTCACTCATTTTACAGATAAGGAAATTGAGGCAAACAGGGTTAAGTGACTTGCCCAGGATCAGACAACTAGTAAGTGTCTGAGTCCACGGTTGAATTCAGGTCTTCCTGACTCCAGGCCTGTCAACTCTATACACTGGGCCACCTAGCTAACCTTGTGTGAGTTAAACAATACCAATTTCTCCACTCAAATCTCAAATAGCATAATCTGGAGGCGCTTAAGCATCATAGAAGCAGGATGTTATAATAGAGAACTGGACTTGGAGTCAGGAAATCTTGGATTTAAATCTCCCCTCAGACACTTATTAGCCAGATGACTCTAGAAAAGCCACTTTTCTATGTGTGATTTTCCTCATCTATGGCAGGGATGGGAGTGCTGGGACCTCAGAGGTCTCTTCTAGCCCCAAATCTATGACACTGTGATGATGATCTCTTTTCAGATGCTCAGTGTCCCTCTGATGGCATGGTCTTCTTTGGCAATGAAGGATGAACTCAGCAACAACCTACAAGTGAACCCAGTACTCTAGATATTTCACCAGGACAGAGGACAGTGGGGTGTCCATTTATGCAACTCATTTTTCAAAATTATGTGTCAAAATCATAGCAAGATTGCTATGAGAAAGAGCATATAAGTAATGTATTATGGGGTCCCTTTTTACAGATAAGAAAATTAAGGTTTAGTGTTTCACTTGGGTGAAGTAGAATTCAAAACCCAGATCTCTGACCTTCAAATCCAATGCTGCACCAACGCCTCTCTTCGTCGTCAGGAGGATTGATCACTGGACCAGTCTCCTAGGAAGATGTACAATGACAGAAGAGAAAGTCTTAGAATGAAGGTTGACAACCTCTGTCATAAATGCCAGAGATGACAAGAATGATGATTTCCAGTGACACAGATGAGATTGTGGAAAGAGGCAGGCATGGGCGTGCAGTTCTAACAGGATTTGCTGGGCTGTTTGGGTGTGTTTCCCAAATGCATGTATACAAGGGCCAGCTGCCACCACCCCATGCCTAAGAATTGCCACAGCTTTCCCCACCCCATAATAAGGGAGGGGATGAAGACAGACCTGACATGCCATCTTGGAAAGGCTCCTGGGCTCTGATACCAACCATCTGATCTATCTCTCTGGCTCTGTGACTCCATCATGATTGGCATAATCCTCATCAAAAACCTACATCAACGTCTTCTCTATCTGTGGACCAAGAGCAGGCACTGCTATCTAGCAAGATCAGGAGCTCCGATCTTCCCCATCAAAGAGTACGTGATCCTACATGTATGATCCTACATGTCCTTAATACAGGGGTCCTTGAATTTGGTATTGGGTTGTTGTGTTTTTTCATTTTGATATCTGTATTTCCATGTAGTTGGTTTCTTTTGTAACTTCTGACCATCCCTAGGTACAATCAAAGTCCACATGGATCACATGGAAGATGGTATATGTCAGAGACTCAACCTGGAGTCTATAACTTATTTTTTCAAATATTTCAATATAATTGGTTTGCTTTATAATCCTATGTATTTTGTTTTAAGCAGTTAAAGACACTATTGTGAAAAGAGGTTCATACATTTCACCAGACTGTCAAAAGGGTACATGACCCCCAAAACATTTAAGAACCCCTAGACTAGACCTTGTCCTCAGAAGTCTTCTTGTGCATCATTCCAGGGGGAGCCACTGAATCTCTTGGCAATAAACTTCCCCTGGGGTGGTCAGTTCCCACAACTCAATGGTTCTTGCCAAGGGAACTGCCCCAACTGGCATTGAGTGTAAATGGCTCTGGGAGGCAAACACCTGGCCAGGCTTCCCGACAGGTCCTGGAATGTTGCAAAGGGCATCGTTCTGCATTCCAAAGTGAAGGAGGGGTGGCGGTGAGGGAGAGTGAGGAGGAGGAGGAGGATTTGAAAGACCTAATTAATTGCTTCCTGGCAAGGCTCAAAATTCTAATAAGTATGGCTTCGTTTCATTGCTGTTGACAGTTGATGTGCTGCCTTTAAGATACTGGGAAGGCCTTCCAACTGGCTCTGGCCATGATGGGCAAAGGTAGGAGGAGCTGGCCAAAGCCCAGCTGGGCCATTTACAGTAAGGTACCTCAGGCAGCCTGGTGAGAGGGTGGGGTGGCTTCCATCTCAGCCATCAGTTCATACACCCCAGGACCCAGTCCCAGTCAACATAAAGGCTGCTATGGGTGGGGTGCTGCCCTGGAGCTGGCTCTCATTCTCCAGTGGCAGTTACAGCTTGTTTGACATTTGAGTTAGTGGTGCTGAAAGGCTGGAGCATCTACCCTTGGGGAAAGAATGTTATTTCTCCAGCTAATTGACTGGCTGACACTTCCATTGGCGAGGCAGTACATCGGTGGTTATTTACCACGGCTGAAGGCCTCCGCAATTTATGGCTGATTGCTGCTTCTGCTGCTGTCGCTGCCGCTGTGCCAATGAGGCAGCCTGCTCACCCAACACTGGGTCTCTGCTCACCCCCTCTGCATAGTCCCTCTGGCTGCTGCCCAGCAAGCCCTGGCTCCTAGATCATGCATTTGTACTACCTGATGAGATCTGTCCTGGACCTGGAGCTTTAATTACCACCAAGCCAGTTTTCCAGGAATGACTGGACATGAGCAAAGGCTTAAAAGGGATGGGAGAGGGGATGGTCCTGTTGCCCTCTGGCCAAGTACACCCTGTTTTTCAAGTAATAAAAGGGGATGTAGTCATTGTCCCATGTGACCCAGACTGACCTTGATCTGATGAGGGGAGATTTTGCCATGGCAGTGTTCTCACTGTATCTGCCCAGGGCAAGGTGGGCATTCACTTCAGTTCAACTCAGCTGAGTTCACACACACATACATCTACAACAAGAAGGACCTCAAAGCTCATGTGCTCCAAAGGTCCCTAAACTGAGGTCCATGGACCCCTAAGGGGCTGATGCATAGATACCAGGGGGACCTTGCATGGAGGAAAACAAATTAAATCTTTTTTTTCCTCCACTGATTCCTAACTAAAATTTATCATTTCCTTCAATTATTTAAAAATATCATTCCCAGAAAGGGTCCGAAGGTTTTGCCAGATTGTCAAAAGGGTCCATGACACAAAAAGGATTAACACCACCTCCCACCCCAACCCCGTGCCCAGACCATCTAAGATTTTTATTTTAAAGTGAAGAAACTAGGTCAGCTACGTGGTGCAGTAGATAGAGCACCAGTCCTGAAGTCAGGAGGATCTGAATTCAAATCCAGCCTTAGACACTGACTAGATGTGTGACCCTGGGCAAGTCACTTAAAAGAAAGAATTAAAAATAAATAAATTGAGGAAACTGACTCCTAGTATGGGCTCAAGGTCACATAGATAGTTATTATCAGAGGCAGGATCTGAACACAGTCCCCTCTGGTCTCCAAGTCATTGCTTTAAAAATTTTAATTCATTAAGTACCTTCTATGCTGGACCCTAGCAGATGATACAAAGGTAAAAATGAAATCCACCTTGCCTTCTATTGGAATAAGTAAGGAGAATATCTCCAAGGGAAGTTCCTGTGGCTTCACTTTTCCCTCTGTCCTGTAGCCCTTTCTTTCCATCTTATTCTCCCCTAGAGGTCTGCTAGGGAGTCCCATAAACCCATCCTCCATAATGCCTCTGCTAGGTTAACTCACTACTGCCTCAGAAGCCTTCCTCCAGAGGAAAATACCTTAACCCAATTAGAATCTCTAGCTTCCTCCAAAATATAGCTCGGCTGTCACCTTCTACCCAAGACCTTTCCTGATGGCTCCCAGTCAATATTCTTCTTTTCTCTCAGTTATTTTCTATAGGTTTTCTATTTACTTATCTTTGTACACATACATCCCCCAACCTACCCACCCACCTTGTTCAGTTCCTGTTCTGTAAAATGAGCTGGAGAAGGAAATAACAAACCACTCCAGTATCTTTGCCGAGAAAATCACAAACGGGGTCACAGAGAGTCGACACATGGCTGAAACAATTGAACAACTCCCCCCTATAGAGTGTAATCTCTTTGTGGCCAAGAGCTGTTTCCATTTTTTTACCCTTTGTAGACCCAGTGCCTAGTTTATTTTCAGGGGAAGGGGCCTGGATCTGTGATTTCCTTGGTGTAGGCAGCACCTGGTACTTCCTTTCCCTCCATCCTTGCAGCAGAGGGTGGGGGAGGGCCCTTCTCCCACTTGTGAGTTGCTCCTGAAGTCTCCGTTTTGAGAAAGTGCCTAGAATGGCCATCCTTCATTCACCAAAACTTCACCATCAGCCTCCTGCTTGGGTGACCTTTCCCTATGAAAATGTAAGCTCCCTTTTTGTTTGTATCTGTGTCCCCAATGTGTGGCACAGAGTAAATGCTTAATAAATGCTTGTTGACTGGCTGGGATAAAACTCCTATTAAGGCAGACCGTTGAATATTGTATAGCATTACATTGAGAGATTGTGACTTACCCAAGGACCTAGCAAATATATGCTAGGTAAAATCTGAACCCAAGTCTTCCTGACTCTGGTCAACCTGTTCTCTATCTGTCATACCATGCCAAGTCTCGCCTTGCACACAGCAGACATTTAATAAATGTGTGTGGTTAAGAATGAGCACTTGCTGATCTTACTGAGTTACCCACATCATTCCTTCCAAGAGCCGGACCCCATTCTTGGGATACTTTCCCACAGGGACTTTGGCTTGAACCACCTCTTGAACCACATACTCTTTCAAGAGGTCTTCCGAGATAAAGCCAATAGAAGAACCATCACCTGCCTCAAACCATTTTGTCCTTAGTCTTTTCACCAGTATCAGCAGAGGAACCAGGGACACTCACAGACTTGTAGCCCTATTAGAGTTGGAAAGAACCTTTCCATTCAGGACAAGAGGAAGAATCAGAGAATCTCATCGTGGGAAGGAACATTGAACAGAATTTCTAAGTTCCTGGAGAATGGGGCCTTTCAGTTTTGTCTTTCTGTCCTCTGTGTACCAGAGTCTAGCACAGAGACTAGCAATAAGCATTTAAACATGCTTATTGATTCATTATAAATCATATACTCCAAACTTTTCATTTTACAAATAAGAATTCTATGACTCGGTTCCCACAACAAGGTGTTGGCAGAAGGTGAGCCAGACCCTGGGTCTCCTGAGACCCAGACAAGTGCTGCTTTCTCTTTTTATACTTGTATTCACTCCTTTTTCTACGTAATATACAGTTTCTTTTCTTTGTTCTTGGCCTAATACGCAGAATATGCATTTTCTCAGCTTGTTGTACTGTTTCCTAGGTGTTTTCTATGGCTATGTATGGCCACATCTGCACAGCGTGGTCTGCTTTGGAGTCTAGGTCCCCAGGGAGCAAAGCTGTACTTCGTACGTGCTAAGGAAAGTGTCATGCATATATAGGCAGTTTAGTACATCTGGCTGGTGGAGATCTCACAGAAAGGCTCACTTTTCTCTTTTTTCTTAGGAATCTTTTTCCAAGTCTCATTTCCACTGATGACTTGGGTCCCCTGAGCTAGGCTAGTTTCATCTCCTGCTCAGGATTCTAAGGATAACCTGGAAGGGTCAGGGGTTAGTTAATCTCTGGAGCCATCAGCTTGAGCCCCCACTAGTATGCTTTAGTTATGAGTGAATCTAGTTAGACATCCTTAAGTAGCTTTTAGAAAGAGGGTATTTACTTATGCAATTCTATTAAAGCAATTGGTACAAAATATCCACCCCCCCAAAAAGTCTGAAAATCACTCTCCCACAAATACATAGAGAATTCAGAAGCTCAAGCTTAAAGAGCTCATGTGGCAGAGGGGTAATTCATACCTCCTCTGTCTCCCACTCATAGGATGTCCAAGAAATACTCCTTATGCATGGTGAATCTCCATTTATCTCTCTTCTTGGCTCCTTTTGTTAACATTCCCACACCAGCGGTGTCCAGAAAGATCTTTAGGCACTTCTGGGAAGTCAGGTATCCTCTGGACTCTTGGAGTCTGGAAGGTCCTCCTCTGGTTGTGGTAGAGGCAGGGAGGAGACCCAGAGAAGGTCAAAGGTGAAGCCTCTCCTTCCTCCCCAGGCATTTCTTCCTCAGGGATGTGCAGAAAAGCCCCACTTTCTCCAGTGCCTGTAAATAATTCTCTTTTCAACTTACCTAATAATTTATATACAATCCCTGGTGTGTGTCAAGTCAATCAACTAGCTTTTATCAAGTACCTGCTCTGGACCGGGCACTGTGCTAAGCTCAGGGGGTACAGAGACAGGCCAAAGACAAGCTCTGCCCTCAAGGAACTCACATTGGATGGGAAAGACAATGTGCAAACAACTATGAACAAAGAAGATACATACACAATAAACTGAGAGTCACCTCAGAGGGAAACCACTAAGAGTAAGGAGGAAGGGGAAAGGTTTCTTGCAGAAGGCAGGACTTTTGGCTGAGCCAGGGAAGCTGAGAGGCAGAGAAGAGGAAAGGGAAGATTCCAGACATGGTGGACAGCCAGCGAAAATGACCAGAGCTGGGAGATGGGGGGGTCTTGTGCAAGGAACAGTCAGTATCACTGGCTCCGAGTACATGAGATTGAGGTGGGCATGAGATGGGTGGTGTAAGATGTTAGGAGGCTGGAAAGGTAGAAACCAGGTCATGGAAAACTTTAAAAGGCAAACAGAGGATTCATATTGATCCTAGAGATAATAAGGATCCACTAGATTTGGTTGAAGGGTCAGACTTGCTCCTTAGGAAGATCAGTTGGACAGCAGAGTAGAGGATGAATTGCAGTGGGATGAGAGATGAACGATGGAGACTCACGACTGCATGAGGTGATGAGGACCTGCACCAAGGTGGTAGCAGTGTCAGAGGAAAGGCGAGGGTGCGCATGGGAGATGTTATGAAGGTACGAACATGTGGTCAAATTTCTCAGCCTCTTTTAAATGTGGTTATTGTGTAATGATCAAAGTCCTTTTAGCACTTAGTCTAAGGCTATTTGTGACTGGTTGGGGCAGACATGTTTTTCCCTAGTTATTTCTGGGTAGTTTTGATGCAGTTTAAAGGTAGACGGACCATAAAACTATCCAGGTACAGGGCGGAGTTGTCTGGGAAGAATTCATGGACTCATGCAATCTTCCAGACAAGTGGCAAAAAGTTTATTGCAACAGTAGTGGGGACAGCTCTTTCTAGGGAACTTGCAACCTAATAGGAGTGATGTTAAAGCTTATATAAAAAAAAATTCGGTGAGTAGTTCACCAAGTATGTTAATTAGGTGGTGAACACACGGTTTGTGTACCTTGGATGCAGGCATCATTCACTACTGTCATGTTGGGAAGGAGGAAGTGCTTCTAAAGGGTCTGTACATCTATACATTCACATCTGTAACAAATAACCTTGGAAGTTGATGTCTATAGCTTGACCTCTGGATTATATATGGTAACTATGGGAATCGGTACATAATAGTCCTGCTGGTACAAGATAGTCCTCTTCATAAAAGGGAAAATCTACAGAGATCAGCTGGATCTTGTAACAAAGAGCGCTAGTCTGTCTCACCGGGGGCCACTCATGAGTTATTGCCAGAGATAGGGTCTTTGGGCTAGGGAGAGGTATAGTCCTAAGGCTGAGGTCCAAGCAGCCCCTCAGTTTCAACCCCACATAGCACAAAATATGAGAATGGCTGATGGACATGGGATAACTTATCTCAACCCATTATAGTATTCCTTAGCTGGGGAGAAAACATGACCCCATGGAAAAACTACTGGACTACAAGTCAGAAAATATCCACAATAATCCCTGATCTGCCACTGATTAGGTATGTGGACTTTGTTTCTCTGTATTTTTATCTGTACAATGAAGAAACTGCTGTATGTTTTCTAAGAGCCCTTCCTTGTGAACTATGGAATTATAAAAATTAAAGATTGGAGACTTTCCCTCCACCCTAATTTTTGCTTGATTTCCATTTTAACTTCCTAATCATGTTAGTCTTCATGTTTCTTGTTATAAATCTCTTTGAATTGCCTTCAGAATAATTTACTCTAGCTATTCATGCCTTGGGGGGTAAGGAATGCTTCATTGTACTAGGTATTATATTATAATGTTATGTATTATATTTCTTTGTGTCTTAGGTGCCTAGTCCAGTGCCTAATGCACATTGAGAATTTAATAAATGAATGAAATGGGTAAATGAATGATAAAATCCAATGCCTGGCACATTAGAGGCACTTAAAAATGTTGTTGAATGTTGATTTGACCCTTTCCTGTTCTGCTTGCAATGTGTGTGTTCATCCTTCATTGCCGAAGAAGACCACGCCATCAGAGAAATAATGACATGACTTGCACTTGACTTTGTTTTGAGTGAGGGAGGGCTGTGCAGGTCACCGGCCTCATGAATCCAGTGACCAGATATTCATCAGGATGACTGGAGATGAACCAGGATGAGGCAGTTGGAGTTAAGTGACTTGCCCAAGGTCACAGAGTTAGTGAGTGTCAAATATCTGAGGTGAGATTTAAACTCAGGTCCTCCTGATTCCTGCACTGGTACTCTATCCACTGCACCACCTAGCTGACTTCTGCTTGCAATAAACTAACATCAAAGGAATAAATTCATTGATTTAATAAGCATTTATTAAATGCCTATTAAGCGTCAGGCATTGAAAGAAACTAATGTTTCTAAGAGGAAGAGATGAGGAAGGAGTTCATTCTAAACATAGGAGGCTTCCTCATGATTTTCTGATTTGCATGTCCCAAAGTCAGTAAAACACCTGCCCACTCTCTCTTATCTTCTGAAAGAGCTTTCCCCTGTTCAACTTTACTTCCTCGTAATGTTAGTTTCAGCATTCCTTGTTGTCAGTCTCTTCGAACTGACTTCAAATTGGTTGACTCCAGATAATCATGCCTCTTTGAAAGTTCCTTGAGGGCAAACGTTGTCTTTGTATCTCTAATGCCTAGGTACACCAATACACGCAGTAGAAGAAGAAAAGAAACAAGATCCAGGAGAAACACAGGTACATTTGAAAGAGAGTATGGTACAAAATATTTCAATATTATAAATTCTCAGAGTGTGGGGTCCATTTGTGACTCATTCCACCAATGTGCATCACAACTACTCTATGACTTTGTTAATAGTTCCAGATTTGCCATGGCTAAAAATATCATTGCATTGTGGTCAACTTAATGATCAGATTTTCCAACTTCCACTAGTCTAGCCCTGAAGTAGCAGACCTGGAGTCCATCACTGAGTCTGTCATCAAAACCTTTTCAGTTTGGTAGGACCAACCAGAGCTAGAGGTCACTTTCAAGACCTCAGGGTCATAGTTATACTTTGACAAGGCAATAGAGTAGGATTATAGTGAAGGAAAACAATTATTTCATCATGAAAAGGAAGTGACCTATGAGAAAGAAAAAAATGGTTTGAGTGAAGTGGAGGCTCTTCATTCATTTGAGGTCCTATGCAGAGTGGTTTATGTTAAGCCCTATTTAGCTCCAAGCTGTCTTCTGATTGACTTGTACTGGATATAGTTACCTGATATCTTCTATCAACTAATCCTTCCATGTGGTTAGAATTATACTATCCATCGCCACTCATTTATCCACTTAAATTTGCTAATTTCAAGTGAAGATCTTCCTTCTAGCTAAATTATTCTTTTTCCTTCATCATTTTCTGGTGTTTTACTCTGGTTGCCTCAAGGGCTAATGGAGAATGGGATGTCTTATCTCAACACTTCCTATGCCCTAACCTTTTCCAGACCTTTTTCAAACCTTTTCAACCTTTCACATATTTTGCCAAAGTATGACAGGGAACACACGGTTTGAGTTTATTGACCTTGGAACTAACCTAGGTGCTGGTTTTGTCTTGGACCTTAAGTTATGGGTCTTATTTGTGTTGAGGACCGGGGAGAGAAGGGAGAGGTCATTTGCTTTCTGACTCTTTAGGTCTTGCTTCATCTCCAAAGCTTTAAGACAGACAAATTGGTCTTTTATAGAGTCGTGACTCTGAGAATCAACTGAGTTTAAAGCTCTGTTCTGAAGGTCACAAATCTAGGCTCTTAGCGATTAATGCAGTCACTCTGATCTTCACCTCTCAGTTTAGAAAAACAGTTTCCATAAGCCAAGGGGAATAAGGTATAGAATCTACACAATAGATGAATTAGTTAAGATCCTGAAACTAAAACCCACAATCAAGTCATCTAAAGTCTTTTGAAACCCTGAATGACAACTCAACAGACTACTAACGTTTACCAATGAATGGTGCCATTTTTTCATTTATTTATTCTGCAAACCTTTATTAAATTCCTCCTGGTATAAATACCCACTGTGCTAAGTTTGGAAAGAGACACAAAAAGACAATCCCTTAACTCAAGGACTAAGCCAGCTGTTGAAGTTCGGTCATTTTTCAGTTGTGTCATTTTTCATGACCCCATTTGGGGATTTTTTGACAAAGATACTGGAATGGTTTCCCATTTCCTTCTTTAGCTCATTTTACAGATGATAAAACAGGAGCAAAAAAGAGACATGCTCAAAGTCACATAGTTAATATCTGAGGCTAGATTTCAATTTGAGAATAGGAATCTTCCTGATTTCAAGTCTGGCACTCTATCTACTGCCCTACTAATAGATGTCAACTTGGAGTTAGGAAAATCCGAATCTATATCCTGCCTCAAGCCACCTGCCATGTGATCTTCAGCAAGTTACTTAGTCTCAATTTTCTTAGCTCCAAAATGAGACTAATATTAATTGCCCCCACCTCACAGGGTTGGTGGGAGGACTGAAGGAGATAATATTTGTAAAGTGCTTTGTAAACCTGAAAGCACTCTATAGATACTAGCTTTTTTTATTAGCTCCACTGAATATGACCTAGAAGAAAGAGTTCTAGAAGCCAATAACCTGGGTTCAGGTCCTTGCTTTTTTTTTTACTAGTGTGACCTTGGGCAAATCATTTAACTTCTCTGGGCCTCAATGTCTAGAAAATAATGGGAATTGAACTGGTTGATCCTTAAGATCTTTTCCAACCTTAAAACTATGGTTTAGTGATCCTATGACTTTGTGATCCAATATGGAGCATAAACCATAGATAGATATAGACATCGATATTGACACAGCCATTTTGAAGGCGTGTCCAGGAGCTGCTTAGATGATGAGAGGACCAGGGAGCCTTCCATCTGAGAACCAATTCAAGGAGCTGGCAATATTTGACTTGGAGAAGAGAAAACTTAAGACAATATAATAGCTGTCTTCTAGTTTTTGAAGGGCTTTAGTTCGAGACTCTGCTTTAGGCCTAAAGGGCAGAACTAAGGATAACATATGGAAATGATGGAGAAGTAAAATATACAAACAAGCCAACAAATAAATACACAAAATGAAATTTGATATAAGGAAGAACAGTCTAATAATGACAGTAGAATGTAAGTTCGAGAAGGAATTTTCCTTTTTTTTATTGCCTTTGTATGGCTATTGAGTAGCACACAGTAGGTACTCAATATGTTTTTGTCAAATGGACTGTCCAAAAGTGCAATAGATTGCTTTGGGAAGGAACAGCCTCCCTTCCACAAGAGTTCTCATGATGGGGCTGGATGATCACTTGTTGGGAAAGTCATAGAGAGGATTTTTGTTCAAACTCTTATAGGACTAGGTAATCCTTAAGGTGCCTTGACAACCCCAACATGACTACGATCAGTTCCCCATTTATGTGATTGGGATTGACATGGAATCCTAGGAGGCTTAAGTCATTGTATAACTGAGTACTTAGGACTTTGCATATTAGTAAGATGACTTCTTGAGCGGGAAGATTCCAGTTCTCTGCTCCCCTAGTTCTATTTCTTGTGCCTGATCTTTGGACTTTTCTATGGCAAAGTATCCATTGACATCAGCAGAAGGGAGTCCATTGTTTTATTTTCTGTTATACTCCCTGTTGTTATTTATTTCTGGTGGAGAAGGCCGGAGGACCTGCCCAGCCTTACACAGAGCAAACAAAGATTGAGTTCCTGCCCCAGGGGCTCAGAAAGCTCATTTTTTCCTTTCTGCTCACTCTATTTTTGCTTCTCACTTGCCATGAGTGGCTGAGTTGTGGCCGTTCTGAAATACTCCACTGTGTTTTGTTTTGTGGAGAAGACTTGAGTTTTATGACCAAGACTTATAAAAGGTTTCCTTTCTCTGCGACTTTTCTGCATCAACATGTTATGGGTGGGCCCCTTGAAGATGAACAGTGATGGGAAAGAAGGGTCAACGGTCAGCACCCTGGATATCTGCTATAGGGCTGCCTCCTTTGGCCGTGGCTTGGTCCTAATTTCTTAAAAGCCCCCCTGCTTTGGATTTGTTTATTGGGATTAATATTTCATATAAAATTTAATATTTAACTTTCATTTTCAATATTTAATGTTCTATATCTTACATTTTGGATGTCTCCCTTCTGGGAGTGGTCAGCTGTACTGAGTGATGCAACCTGGCTAATCCCCCTTACTTCCAGTAAAACCAAATCTTCTTTTCCCTTTCTCTTTCCCCATCCTTCTGTATTTGAAAAACAAAACAAAATAAAAAAAAAAACCACAACCAAATCTGGCTTGCCAAGGGAGTCCTGCTTTATGGCCCATTTGATGTTCAGCCAGGGAAAGTCTGTCTGATGGGGAAGGTGATGGGAAGGGAGTTAGCAAGTATTTAATAAGCTCCTACTGCATGCTCAGAACTCTGCTAGGTACTGAAAGCAGAGAATCCAAGAGACACAGAAGGCACACCATCCTTATTTCTGAAGCATTTTCAGTCTGGCTAGGGAGACAAGACAAATACACACAAAACAATTAGGGAAAGAATGTAAGACAGTATGTGGGTTATAAATTATGCTAAATTGTGTGCTGGAGCTGCTAAGTGCTATGGGAGAGATCAGTGTGGGCCTGAGTCCTTGGCAAAGGCTTCTTGGAGGGGGTGGGGTGTCATGCTAGGATTGTGGGGAATGGAAGAGTTGGTCATCACACAGAGACTGGGATTAGGAGAACCGGGCACAGAGACAGGGATCTAGAGTTATCAGAGTCTGACAACAGGCACAAGCGCTGATGGTACCCCACAGGTACCTCACAGGCTAAGCTAGCCAGAAGCCAGGGCATGGGACAAAGGCCTGAAAGAACACAAGGTCACTAGGTTAGATCCATAAGCCAGGAGTCGTTGATCCTTACAACCATCCTAGAAAGTTAGCATTATATTCTTTATTATTCTCATTCTCATGAGGCTAGGTGGTTCAGTGACTGGTTGCAATCTGATTCAGAGGCAAGGTCTAGGTTCTATATGTTTCCAGCCAGGGCAGAGACCAATCCCAAGTCCATAGAGGCATCATGATATGAGGCTTCCTCCAAATCATAAGAAGGTAAGTAGGTCATAGGGGCATAGTTGGAAGAGGCCTTGGAGGCCATCTAGCCCAGTCCCCTTGATGTTACAAATGAGGAAACTGAGGCACAGAGATTTAACTAATTTACCCAACGTCACACATGTACTAAGTGGCAGAGGAAAGATATAAAGCCAAGTATTTTGACTCCAACCCCAGCACTCTTTCTACTATACTGCCCACCTTGGAGTCTGACACAGAGCTTGAAGGATAGCAAAGAGGGTGATGTAGTGGAAACAGCCCTAGAATTGGAGCTAGAGGATTTGAGTTTGAGGCCCAGGTCTGCTATTTAACTTTTGTAAAGTCACTTTGTCATTCTCAAGTCAATTCAGCAATTAGCAACTCTCTAGGACCCTATCTGGGGTTTTCATGGCAAAGGTACTGGAGTGGTTTGCCATTTCCTTCTCCAGTTCATCCTACAGATAAGAAAACTGAGATAAACAGGGGTAAGTGACTTCTGCAGAGTCACCAAACTAATAAGTGTCTGAGGCCAGATTTGAACTCAGGTTTTGTTGACTCCAGGGCCAATGCTCTATCTCTGTCACCTTATTTATTTACCTCTCCTCTTACACTCTCCACAAGGGTCAATGCTGGGCACATATAGTTAGCACTTAATAAATGCTTACTTAAAATTGATTTATAAAAAAAGGAGGGGAAAAAGTGTCAACTAAATGAGGTCAAAGTTCACTTATGACTCTGAATCATTGATCCTTTATCGATTTAGACAATGAAGAAAGGGAAAGTTTCCAGGCATATGGAACAGAATGAGTAGGAGTGTCCAAGAGGGAATGCGCACGGTATTTACAGGACAAACAGGGACTGGTACTGAACTGTGAGGCAGAAACATGGGCACCTTCTCAGCACAACACTGACTGACTTCAAAGTTCAATCAAAACCAGAACATCAAAGTTTCAATTTCTATTCAATAAACATTGACTGAATTGGTTGAACTGCTTTTCACTAAAGGCTAGTAGTGCTTTAAGGTTGGCAAAAAATTCCTATGAAGCTGGTGCTGTCATTATTCCAACTTTACATACACAGAAAATGAGGCCAGGTGGTTAAGTGACTAGGTCCAGGGTTACATAGCTGCTTCTAGCATTCTAATGCCACTATACAAAACTGCCTCCACCCCTAATTTCTTTGTCCTTCAACTTACCTTCAAAAAACAAAACTGTCACTAAGGAGCTCTTTCCTGACTTCTAGAATGGCTACATAGGAATAAACAGAACCAAACTCTTACCCCAGCATGAGAAGGCAGGGGCCCTACAACCTCATTCCAACTACATAATTATCAAACAACTCAACCTGATTGATAATAGTTGGTTCTCAAGACACAGCTGGTCAGTTTCATCCGAAACATGGTAGGGAGTGGGGGTGGTTAGAACTTAGAATGTGTGTGAAAAGGTTGTGGGGGAAGGGTATGTAATGAAAATAAAGCTGAATAATTATACTTTCCACTCTTCTCCTTTACACTAAGACCTTGTGAGCACTTTACAAGCATTGAATGAGTTATTATTTGCAAAGCTCTTACAAGCCCTGGTTAGAGATAGCCCAGGTCTTTGCTTCAGACAATTTGTGTTGACTTTTTTCTTAACAGCTATTTGTAAACATGTTAACAACGGAAGTCGAACAGATAGAAAGAATAATTCCATTTAAAATAACTGTAGACAATATAAAATACTTGGGAATTTATCTGCCAAGACAAATCTGGGAATTATATAAACACAATTACCAACCACTTTTCACACAAATAAAGTCAGATTTATACAATTGGAGGAATATCAATTGCTCATGGGTAGGCTGAGCAAATACAATGAGAATATCAATTCTAACTAAATTAATTTCTTGCCACTAGAATTCTATGACTCTGGAGGAGGACTTTGTGCAGCTCTGCCTTACTCAAATCCAACACACACACAAGTCAAGATATCATGGCCAGGACATCATTGGTTCTCCTCAAAAAGGGAGAACAAATGACATCAATTTAGTGCCACACCAATCAAAACTGCCAAAAAATTATTTTATAGAACTAGAAAAACAACAAAATTCATCCGGAAGAACAAAAAGTCTAGAATATAAAGGGAATCAATAAAAAACAAAACAAAACATGAAGGGAGGTAACCCAGCCATGCCAGACCTCAAACTATACTTCAAAGCAGTAATCATCAAAACTGTCAGATACTGGCTAAGAAATAGAGTGACAGATCAGTGGAATAAATTAGGTACACAACACAGAGTAATAAATGACCCTAGTCATCTCATGTTTGATAAATGCAAAAATCCGACCTTTTGGGATGAGAACTCACTATCTGACAAAAATTGCAGGGAAAACTGGAAGGCAGTTTGGCAGAAACTAGATAAGGACCAACACCTCATACCATACACCAAGATAAGGTCACAATGGACGCATAATTTAGACAAAAAGGAGCATATCATATCAATTAGGAAAGTGTGTAATATTTTACCTATCAGATCTATAGATAAGGGAAGAATTTATGACCAAACAAGATAGAGAGCATTATGGGATATAAAAAGGAATAATTTTGATTACATCCAATTAAACAGCATTTGCACTAGTAAAGCCAATAAAGTCAAGATTAGAAGGAAAACAAAACTGGGAGAAAAATTTTACAGCAAGTTTCTCTAAAAAGGGCCTCATTTCTAAAATACATACAGAACTGAATCAAACTAATAAGGATGCAAGTCATTCTCCAATTCATCAATGTTCAAAGGATAGGAATAGGCAATTTTCAGAAGAAATCCAAGTTATCCATAGTCCTATATAAAAATTCTCTAAGGTACTATTGGTTAAAGGAGCACAAATTAAAACAACTGTAAGGTATCACCTCATATCTAACAGATTGGCTAACACGACAGAAAAGGAAAATGACAAATATTGAAGGGGATGTGGAAAAATTGAGACACAGATGTGGAGTTGTGATCTAATTCAACAGTTCTGGAAAGCAATTTGGAACTATGCCCGAAGGGCTGTAAAACTGTACACACCCTTTGACCTAGCAATACCACTACTAGTGCTAGTACAAAGAAATCAAAGGGAAAAAGAAAAGAGCCTATATATACAAAACATTTATAACAGCTTTGTGTGTGTGCGTGTGTGTGTATGTGTGTGTATGTGTGTGTGTGTGTGTAGAGAAATGGAAATTGAGAGGATGTCCATCAATTGGGAGATGGCTGTATAAGTTGTGGTATATGGTCATTACAGAATATCATCTCACTATAAGAAATGATAAGCAAAGTAGTTTCAAAAAAACCTGGGAAGACTTAGATGAACTGATGCAAAGTAAAATCAGCAGAACCAGGAGAACACTGTACACAGTAAGAGCAATATTGTAAGATGGTCAACTGTGAATGACAGCTATTCTGATCTATGATCTAAGATAATTTCAATGAAAAATGCTATCCACCTCCACAGAAAATTATTGAACATTGAATGCAGATCAAAGAATACTTATTAAAAACTTTCTTCATTTTTCTTCTTTCTTGTATTTTTTGATATGGGTTTTCTTTCATAACTAATATGGAAATATGCTTTGAATGACTTCAGTGTGCAACCTCTATCAAATTTCTTGCCTTCTCAATGAGGGGTGAGGGAGGGAGAGAATTTGGACCTAAAAATTTGTTAAAAATTGTTTTTTATTGTAATCAAGGAAAAATAAGGTAAAATAAAAATATTTGTTAAACACCTACTATGTAAAAGACCCTGTGCTGCACTGAGGGAGGTAAAGAAAAATACATCTCAGCTCCTGTCATCAAGGAGCTTATAATTATCTCAGAAATGGCCTTGATTCTAACTGTTTATGAGAACATCCTCTCCCACACCAGTAGTACAATAATAACATCTGTAAATTGCTTTTAATGTCTGCACAGTACATTCCTCAAGTGAGTTCTATCAAAAAAGCATTTGTTAAGCACTTTCTATGTTCCAGGCTATGTGGTAGGTGCTAGGTATGATTCAAAGACGAAAAGTGAATCAAGTCCTAACTTCCAGGAACCTACCTCCTCCTGGGGAATACAACATGCAAACAGTAAATACAAGACAGTGTGAAGAGAGAGTTTTAACATCTAGGGACAAGGAGGGCTTCACACTTCAGCTAAACTTGGGGGAAGCAAGAGATTGTAAGACGGTCAGGTACGGAGGGGAGTTTATTTAGTCTGAACAAATGAGGAGAGGCAAAAGGGGAAAGTCAAGTTTGGGGACCATCATGGAGGCCAATTTGACTGGAATATAGTCTATGAATGGGAAGTTTTGTGAAATGAGGCTAGAATCTACCTTAGGAATGGTAGAACATAAGGGTGGGGCAGGAAGGATGGACCCTTAGGAGACTGGTACTGAAAACAAGGGGAAATTAGAAAAGGCCTTTTATAGATGGTAGTCCCATAACCAAGCCTTAAAGGGAGCTAGGGCTTCCAAGAAAATGAAGCACTTCAGGTACCAGTCCTGTGAGGTCATTTTACGGACAAGTAAACTGAGGCTCTAATTAAGTCATACATCTGAGGCAGAATTCAAACCTAGGTCTCCTGACTGCAAGTCCACGGCTCATCTCAACTTGTTTCTGTTTTTCGTTTTTGTTTTTTTTTTTTATGTCTAAAAGGCCTATAAAATGAAGGGGCAACCTTATTGGAAAGAACTCTGGACATTAGTATTATTTGTAACTGGTTATTTCTTTATGAACAAGAAGGGTCTTTGTGTGGAAAACCAGGCTCTGGGAAATGGCCATCTGCTGCGTTCATAAACTGAAATGATTAGGAACAGAAGAAGAGTTTCTGGGGGCTGAAATCAGGCTTGGCAGAGTTGGCCAATGCTGAGCAAGGCTTTTTCCCACCAGGATGTTTCATTTCCCACCTCCCTCCTTCTTGCTCCTTACCGCTCAGCCTTCCCCTGACTTGCTACTTTCAGAGTCGCTGCTGTGCACAGGGAAAGGTGGCCTGGGGCCAGCTTCAGGGGGCATGCCACTGCAGCCTGGTTCTGTTGCATCTGGAGTTTGATACGTCCCTACCAAGTCTCCTCAGGGCAGAGGACACTCTCAGTTTCTTAATTCACTCTGGATTATTCATGAGCTAACACTTTCCTCCCCCTGACAGCCACAGGTGAATCCCAGATCAAATTTTTCTCTTCCCCTGAAAGGGACCCTATCAATATCTCTGGTGTCAGACAGATTCACCATATAGGCTTTCTTACCTGGGATGGGGGGTACTTGAAAGCTAGTTAGAGCCTGGCTAAGCAGATAATGTTTCTATCTATCTGCTCATTGTGACAGGGTGAGTAAGGTTCGAGGGTCCCTTCTCAATATTATCTAATGGCTCCAATGTTTTTTCTTCTTCAGAAATCATCAACCGATCTAATCACATTATTGCACTTGCTACCAAATAGTGGTCTCTCTGTCTCCCTCACTTCCCACTTCATCTTCTTGAAATGCCCCTTTCATCTCCCTTTGGCTCAAACACTCTTAACAGCCCTCTACTGCCTGTAAAATCAAAGTCAAGACTACTTAATTCATCACTCAGATCCCTCAGCAGTCTGGCCCCTGCCTACTTGTACAGCCTCAAGCCCCACTAATCCCAACACTCCCCTAAACTCAAAGAGCTTACATCCCAATGGTAGAGACAGCATTTACTCTGACAAGTAAATGCCAGTTGACTTGATGTGACAGAAAGTGTTTACAAATAGCAGAATCATGGCGCTCACGGTCAAGTGAAGGGGGTAGAAGGCATGTAACTTTCTTCCGTACTTCGGAGATTTGTAATTTTGCCAGTGTGGGTGGCACTCTACCTTCACACATCACAGGTCTTCTATGACTAATCCAAAGGTTGTGCCTGTCAACCTCATGGTCATTTTCTGATTTCTAAGTGGTTCTCAGACATTAGCCATATCATCCATAGGGCTGTTCTTGAACCCTTCCCAAGTTGAGGCTTGAAAGCAAAAGCTGAATGACCTTTCATCAGAGATGTTGAAGAGGGGATCCATGGTCAGGTATATTGGACTGGATGGCCAGATACTTGAAGACAGTTAATACTTCTTCCTGAGCATTCTCTTCTCTGGGATACACATCATCAATTTCTTTGACAATTCTCATGTGGCATAATCTCAAGGCTCTTTACTATCCTGACTGCCAACATCCCTACACTTTTTAGTTTGCCAATGGTCTTCCTAAAGTGTGGCCTCCAGAACCGAACTCACAAATCCAAAAGTCTTTTGACTGGGTCAGAGTTCAGAGACATCATCATCTCTTCTAGCCCTGACCCATTACAAACTCTACTGAAGCTCATAGCCCTTCAGCATCACTGGATTTGGATACTGGTGTTCAAAGATTTTTTTTTTTTAAGAGAAACTTGGGAGCATTGAAAGCACTGGGTAGCTTCAAAAAGGCAATCCAGCCCACTTTCTACCACCTATATGATCCTGTTCCCAGTTCAGGGTCCTTCCAGCATGTTTGGTAAAAGATATATATTAGCAGACCAGCTTCATGGGCTGTCCATCCAACTGCATATCATAATCTGATTAGGAGGTATTGTAAAAAAAGAGATAAAGAGACAGAAAGGAGAGAGACAGAGAGAAGGGACAGAGAGAGAGGGAGAGAGAGAGAGAGAGAGAGAGAGAGAGAGAGAGAGAGAGAGAGAGAGAGAGAGAGAGAGAGAGAAAGAGAGAGAGAAAGAAAGAAAGAAAGAAAGAGTTCCTGCCCTTAAGAGGTAGGTCTGTTTCCTCTTTCTGGATCTTAGTTTCCCTGTCAAAAATGATTGGGATAAATGTCTCATCTGAACTCTAACATTCTGTGATTCTCAAGAGTCATGATTCAGTGCAGTGTGTGCTAGATTTGAAGTTGATTTGAGTTTGAATCCCAACTGGACCACAGACTACTGATAGACTTCAGATAAGTCACTTAACAGAGCTGTTCCTTCAACTACTAAATGAGGTAATTGAACTGGATGGCCTATAGGGCCCTTCTGACTCTAAATGGATCTCGAGACAGCTATGTGGTGTGATGGATAGTAAGATGGGCCTGAATCAAGAAGACCTGAGTTCAAATCCAGCCTCAGGTACTTACTAGCAGTATAATTCTGGGCAAGCTACTTAACTACTATTTGCCTCAGTGTCCTCATCTGTAAAATGGGCATGATAATAGCACTTACCTTCAAGGAGTGTGGTGAGCATACATGAGATAATAATTGTAAAGGGCCCTGCACATAGGAGGTACTCAATGAATGCTTGTTTCTTCCCTTTCTCTCTACTAAAAGTATGACTTGTTGTCCCCTCTGGGCCTCTATTTTCTTATTTGTAGACTGATGCCATTGGATTAGGTGATTTTGAAGGTCATTTTTAGCCCCAGTTCTATGATCCTGTAATGCTTCGTATAATCCTATCCTGGCTTCCAGGAACACCAACTCTTTACAAAGCAGCAAAGGGTAAAGATGGTCTTGGCCCTTCTGTGCCCTCTGCCTCTCCCCCCCATCCCCCTGAAGCTCCCAAAGGCTCCTGATGAACACATCAAACTGCCAAGCTTTCAGCTTCTGACACACTCTGGGGTTCTAGGTTACTGACCATTTCAGCTAGACCTTAGCCTCAAAAGCTGCTCCTCCCCTTTCCATCTTACTTGTTTTATCTGTCTCAGTCACTGGCAACTCCCTTTCCTGAAATCTATGGTCTGATCCTTGACCTGTTCTTTATAATACTGTTTATTCCTCTCCTTGGTTTCAACATCAAGCTCCCTTCCGTCTCTGTGTACTGGCAGCCCTGCCTCTGACCGCCTTCCGCCAAAATGGAATGGGACCATTCAACTTCCATCTAGCTAATAATGGAGAACAGAGCCATAACTGGGGTGGGGTTACTTGGACTTTGCCTCAAGACATCAATATTTGGAGGGTCCCAACAGCCCTTACATTCCTTTAGCAGCATAAAAACGCTCAGCTAAGCTGAGCAAGAATAATTAATTAAAATGGGAAGCTACTAGATGGTGCTTTCTCTCCTGGGTGACTAACAGCAGCTGAGATTTTCCTAATATTCTCCCTCCTCTGAATTTTGGCACCCTGACACAAAGACCCAGCTGCCCTGCCATAGTTGCAAGTCTTCCTATCAGTTGTTTTTGAGTAACTGAAAGCATTTTAACCCTATAGTTTTTTCTTCCTGCTCCAAATGTCACAACCCATGAGCTCACGTGTGAGAGAAGAGCTTGGAAGGAAAGGGGAAATGATGTGAAATACAATCTGACTGTTCTTTTCTGAAAGTAATTGATGCAGATGGAAGTCCAGAGTCCCAGGTCCAGAATTCAGCACACAGTAATTTTAGCTACCACAGAGCCCACAGACTTGTGAGTTGACACTGAACTTTAAATAATTCATTTCACATCATAAATAGCACATTGATTTGGACTCTGACAGGAATAGCAGCTCTCCAAAGTCACAGGGCCATGGTTTTCCTTTATAACTTGCTCAGTTCAACAACTTGGCCACAAGCACTGAGTCCAGCACCTGGACTTGAGCCAGTGGCAGCTCATACTACAGAGAACATGGGCATCTTACTCTGAATGACTCAGGTCCTGTCTGCTCGAGAGGGAGACTATGAGATTTTCTTTTTCTTCTTAACCAATATAGGTAATTTTGGTATATCCATCTTCAAGATTCTACCACTCAGGGCATTTTCTCTGAAAATGGAGAAGGCTGTAATTGTTCTTTGGTCTGATATTTGAACCAGAATAATTTTCTGGATTCTCAAAAGAATTGCATTTCAGACCACATGTGGAATATTTTGGTCACTTCTGGAGGCCACATCTTAGGAAGGACACTCATCAGCTGGAGAGCATTACGAGGAGGATGGGGAGCTCTTGCCACATGAGAAGTGACCGAAGAAACTGAGGATTCTTAACCAGAAGGAGGCGACACTCCATATAGCCGTCTTCAAGTATTGAATGGAATATCATATGGAACAGGGATGGGGTTTATTCTGTTTGGTCCCAGAAGGCAAAGATACATGTTTAGATGAGGTCAGGATACCTTTATCATAATTAGAGCAGTCCAACAATGAAATGGGATATTTGAGGGCATCACTGGAAGGTTTCAAGAGAAAATATGATGGCCTACTGTTAGGGAAGTTATTGTGCACATTCTCTTTCAAGTAGAGGTTGGACAACATGACCCTGGAGATTGCTTCTAATTGTAAAATTTGGTTGATTTTATTGTTTGTAACACCTGACTTCTCAATTCTGTGAGAGACATTTCTAGTTGAGAAAGCATTTTATGGCTAATGTTATATATTTTCTCAGCCTGTATCTATCCTTTCCCCTATTTTTTCATGTTTAAAAAATACTTTGTGGAGTTATTGTTAATAGTTCAGATTAATCTTAAAAGTGTATTCTTAAAATCACAAATTTAGCCTTAAGAGGTCATTGAGTGCAGAGGTTTCAAACAAGCATGTGGTCCACAACACTCCAAAATGTGACCGGAACCAGATTAAAATGTCATTGGGAAATATTTAAGAAAATAAATAAATACAGTAGATAATAATAAATAGGATATAATAGGATAAGAATATAATAATGAAATATAATAAAAATGAATACCATAGAATGTAGGTAATGTTAATATGTGGTTTTCTAAGTCAGTATGCAGCCATAGGGATACTTATGATGGTTTAGTGGCCTCATTTCTACTTGAGTTTGACACCACTGCTCAGGCCTCATTTTAGAGATGAAGTTAACTCACACAGTGGGTCAAATTGGATCCGATCTCATCTCTACCCCACTTGCATTAATTTGGATGAATGTGTATGGAATACGACGGGGCTAATTAAGCAGATTGACACACTTTCTCCTCTACTGCCTCCCCACATCTATAACCACATCTATAGCTAAAGAATGACAAAGAATGACAAAAAGGCTTAAAAAGATGTAAGGATCTGAGGACTATCGGAGAGAAATATGATGAGAGTACCATGTGTTCATAAGAAGAAAGAAAAGATCTGGAGGCTGGAAAATAAAATCAGATGCAACTAGCAAAAATAATGTTGTTCCTGAAAATAGACTCCAGACTACGGGCTTATCAGTGGCATGGTGATTTTTAATGCTCTCAGTTAAAATGATGAACCAGTAAAAAAAAAAAAGAGGAAATGTTTCTACTTTCTGTCTGGATTAAATACTGCTTGACAGGGAACAGAAACCTGCTTATTACCAATGACAGAAGTTATGGTGCCTCTTACCAGTTATGGGGCAGGAAGGCGGCTGTTGCTAATATCCCTAAGGAGGGCAAAAGGCCTTTTCATACCCTGAGGCAGTATAAGGGTAAAATAATAATTGATAAAAGGGAAAGCCCAGACCTCTGACCTGGTGTTCCTTAAACCAATAGCTGGACTCCTCCCTCCCTTACCTCCTTCCCATAAGAATATTTTCAATTTGCTACTTTTTTCACTCTGGGTACAATGACTTCACCAAGTATTGATTTTCACATTTGGAGATAAATGTTTCTATCTTGATCTCTGCCTCTATGTCTCTGTCTTGGTTACTCCCTACCCTCCCACCCCCCATTCTACTTCGCTCACTCAATAACTGTTCCAAATCTAGACAGATACACCCAGGGACTGGACCCTACTACCATGCCAAGACATGCCCCATGACCAGCATCAAGGGGATAGTACTACTGATGGCATTTAAATAGCCCAACTACTGATCATGGACAATAGATCTTCCATCCACAATTGTCTGGCTTTCCTAAGATTCTCAAATTGGACAACTGACATTTATGTTATAATTGTAGAGCTCAATGTGTTGGTAGAAGGATGTGGTTGTATGGTTGTGGTTTGTCCTTCATTCTCCAAAAGGACATCATGAAGATGATGACATGACTTGCAATTGAATTGGATTTAAGTGAGGGAGGGCTGTAAAAAATGAGGCTGGTGGGAAGGATAGTGAGAGGGTCAGGTGGGATCTCTTCAGGGCAAGGGCTGTGTAGCTTTGGAAAATCTGCTTACTTGGCTGGTTTTCTGTATGTCTTTGGGAAAGTCTCATGTATTGGGCTGTGCTGTAAGCAACCTGAGGTCTCAGCCCAGACTTTGCCATGATGGCTATGTCATAAGATCAGGAATAACCTGTCAGTTAGAATTGTCGATCTGCATTAATGGAAGGAGTTTACACACTGGGAATGCCTTATGCTGATGGAATCTCATCCAGAAAAATAAATTGTGATTCAAACAGAAAGTGAGACGAGTCACAGTTAAAGGTTTTTATAGGATCAGTAGATACTGGTTCAGGAAATATACCTTTGCTATATTCTTACAGGGGGCTGGGGCATATTATCCCTCAAGCATTATAGGGACTCAATAAACAATTCCATTTTGTGATATTTATTGAGCACCTACTATATACATGACACTATGCTCTACATTAGACAGAAACTTTGTTCTGCAATAGTAAAAAATGATCCGGTATGCTTTAGAAGTAGATAATACACAACCTCTTCAAACCCATGCCCTGCTCAAAGGTCCATGCAGGTGAAACACAGTTAAAAGTCAGGCGAATAGAAGCATCTCCTCTTTCTTTGCTGCAGAGAGAGTCCAACAGCTGCAGAGAATTGCTTTTCAATAATTCCTAGAGCATTGACAGTCTCCATCAGGTACAATCTGGTGCTGGATTCTTTTTTACTTTCCCTCATTTTCTAGCACTTGCTCATGTATATATCATCCTCCCAACTTAGAACAATAGTTCCTCGAGAGCAAGAATGGTGCCCTTCCTGCAGGGCCCCTGAAGGAGGATGGATGGGTGTGCAGCAAGCCGGCTTCTGCAACCTCTCCAATGCACTATCATGGTTCCTGAATGGTGCAAAGGAGACACTGACTCATTTGGTCTATTTCTGGTCAATTGTAGTGGTTCATATGTAAGACACTTTCAAATATGGGCCACATCCCTAAAATGAGACCTATTTTAGGAGGATATATGGGGGGTCAGTATACATATGTGTACATATATGTATTATATACATGTGTGTTTATATATGTGTTAATATCTCCATATACAAATACAGACATACAGATATAGACATGTATACAAAAATGGAGAGACACTCATAAGTATTTCAGGTGGTGACTAAAAAATAACACAAAATCCATATTTAAAAATATATACTACTTATTAGAGCAGAGATTAAAAGTTGCATTCAGATTCTGTATGTTAGGTTTTGGGAGAAGCATAAACTAAATTCAAAATGAGACAGTATTTAAAAACATAATAACAAATTTACAGGGGTGCTTAAAAATTGGCCAAGCGCATTATATAGTTTATCTCATTTAAACCTCACAATAATTCAGTGAGCCAAGTACTAATTATTTTTATAACCATTTTTCAGGTGAGAAAACTGAGGCTTCATTAAGTATGGTGACTTAGCTATGTTCACACAGTGAGAAAGTGTCAGGGTGAGGCTTGAATGTAGGTCTTCCTAACTTCCAAGACCAGCACTGTCTCCTCTCCTAAACCTATTTAACAGACAGAGTTAACCTATCAAACAGTTCCTCCCAGGGCCCTACTTCCTAGTTGTTGCCAAGTTGTATCTGCCTCTTTGGGACACCCTTTGTGGTCTTCTTGGCAAAGATATTAGAGTGGTTTACCACCTCAGCACGTTTTATAGATGAGGAAACTGATGCGAACAGGGTAAAGTGATTTGCCCGGGGTCACACGGCTAGTAAGACACTAGGAGGACTAGCCTATGTGCTGGACTTTATATATACATACATATATATATATGTATATATATATATATAACCAAACACAAAATAAAAATAGAGAATGAATTAATCCTCCTCATCCAGAGGGAAAATACATGACTTTTACTATCTCAGAAGATTTCTGAAGAAAAACACTGAGAAAACAAGAGTCTATTCACTGAGAGGAGTGATACAGCATTGTCCTACAGTTAAAAACACCGCTTGCATCACCCAATTCTTGAGGCCACTCCAATATTTAAGGGTGCTTGGGGGGTAAAATTGTTTCCAAATGGTTTTTGCCCATTAGCTGACAATTCCCCCTGTTAGTCTGAATATAAGCAGCCCCTGAACACTGGCCAAATCTCTAAAATTAGATTATTCCAGAAAGGAAAATGATATATAAATCTCACTAAAAATAATACCAAGTTCAGTGAACATGTGAGAATTATCTGCTTTGTGAAAGGTGGGGGTTAGTAGCTAGAGAGCCACCTTGGAGTCAGGGAGACTCACCTCTGATAAATACTGACTTTGAGACCTTGAAAAAGTTGCTTAACCTCTCAATGCCCCAAGCAACTCTCCAAAACTTGATGTTACAAATTAGCTGCCGGTAGGCATCCATGGAAGGAGCCTACTGGCCTGGAGTTCCCCTTAACAGAAAAAAAAAATGTGTAAGTCACTAAATATTAGGAATCCAAAGCTTGAAAAAAGAGAGGAAGTTCCTGTCCTCAAGAGGCTTGTATTTTATGGGAGTGGGGAAGAATCCAACATGTCCATAGATAAACATAAGCTCATAGATCTAAAAAGAACCTTAGAAGTCATACAGGCCAATCCTCTCATTTTATAGATGAGGAAACTAAATCTCAGAGGCGTTAGTGACTTTCCCAAAGTCATACATGTAACATAGCAGGGAGATGTAGGGGGGGAGGCAGAAAGAGAAGGATTTGAATTCATGTTGTGAGGCTCCAGATCCAGTGTTCTTTCATGATGTACTCAGAAAACTTGAGGAAGGAAGAGCATATTTTAGCTGTGGGAAATCAGGAATGACTTCAAGGAGGGAGTGGCACCTGAATTGGGCCTTAAAGTAAAAGAATTATTTCCAAAAGGATAGATAAGCAGAGACTAGGGGAGGGTACCCCAGGAGTGGAGGGTAACATGAAAAATTATGGAGGGGAGACATTACAGGATGAGATTAGGGCATTGCTAGAAGTCCAGTTGGCTAGAAGACATAGTGTTTAGAGGAGAGTGGTGGGAAGTAAGGTTGGCAAGGTAGATTTGAGGCATACTGTGATGAGCCTTCAAAGACAACAGAACATGCTCAGACCAGGGCTGTCACCCCTGAGCCTGTCACCAATGAGCTTGAGCTATGCTCACTCTCAGTCTCACATTCATCATGGAACCATACAGAATGAATGGGTCAGCATGTTGCCAAGGAGACACACCTGCTGGGGCCTCCATCCACGGAAATTTAATGAACACCTGTCCCCCAGGACAGGGACAAAGATGGCAAAGGAGACAAAGGGATCCAGGAGAAGGTGAAGTGCATGGCAAATAATGGGACATGAAGGGAGGGTGCCAGTTCACATTAGACCAAGGACACTCACGCCTCCCTAATTCAACACATGTTGGTTATATACCTACACTGTGCCCAAGGCATTGTTCAAGAAGCTGGGCATGTAAAGGGAAAAAAACCCCAACAAACTAAACAGGTCCTGCTCCTTGGAAGCTTATAATCTAAAGAGAGAGGATACAGTATGATCTACAAAAGTAAATATCATATGAGGTAGGGTATGGTAAAGGCAAACATAAAGAACCTTGGCATGGACCCTCTTGTCTTGAAGCTCTCCTGGACTCTGCTCCTCCCTAGGTAATGTAGATATTGGGGAGCTGAAATTAGGGAAAAGTGGCCAAAGTCATTGGGAGGAAGTTACCTTAGGGAGTGGAGGGAAGGAGGGTGGAACTGAATCAGTGAAGGGAGGAACCACCACTAAGACATGGGGAAATTGTGGGTCAACTGGTGGCTTCATCTCATTAATTATCCATACTAAACACCTGCTCATCTCTGTTGTTTCTAAGCTTCCAGAGGACTTGCAAGTGATATTAATTAAATTTGGCATTCTGTGGCAAAAGCCTAGTCACCCTGCCCTAGTTATAGCTCTTAATGCCAGCTCCTGTCCCCAGCCCAACACATCTATCTGGGCTCACCAGTGTCAATACCCTTCTGGCTCAACTCTCCCAAATTCAGGTTGACCAAGCCTCATCATCTAAATTTTCCCCTCAAGACTGCTCTAGACTCAATAAAATATTCAAGTGGTCCTGAATTTGTGTGTTAATCCAGTGGTATGCCAGGGTCTCTTGGATCACCACTCAAAAGCCAGTTGTTAAATTTGTAGTGTGAGATCATTTATACCTCAGAAATCAGAATGTGAGAAGTTCTTCATTTGGACCCCTACTCCATTCTAAGCAGTATTAATCAGTTTGATATTTTACATAAATCATCGAGGGATAGTTAGAAAAGATAGTTCTTATAGTCTGCCTTTATAATGGGCCTCAAACTTTAATGGAATGTTTGCTAGTTGTTTTCAACATGGTGAGGCTCATGTGTGCAATCACAGAAATGCTGACAAAGACATATCCATGCTGTTTTGCTCAAATTCCATGTCCAAACCCAGCATGGGTAGGATGCCTTAATTCTTTAGAGTCCCCTAACTTATTTTTGTACCTCTGGATCACACTATCTTGTCCAACATGGACATGTCACCATCTTATGACCACTTGGTCAATGGAGATGCTCCATGCTTCACCCAACCTGAGACTTCCTTGTTGATGTACCATTTCTAACTGAAGTATCACTTTTGACCCTCAAAGCAAGGGATCATCATCAACCAATGGAACTCTGTATTTTGTGTAGTCCCTCTCGAGTGTCTGAGTATCAGATCTGGTATCAAGTTTTATAAAAATGAGGAAGAAGAGGGAACCTCAAATCATGAGGAGAATCTGAGGTCCACTTCATTAGAGGGGACCATGGATCCTTTAATAAAGTGCCACGGGCTCAGGGCTCTGCCTCAGTTTTTTTTCTTGCAGAATGGGCAACTGTAATCCCCACAAGCAAATGCTACAAATCAAGGTGTAATTTATTGTTTTGCTGATTACATGTTCCTAAATGTCTAGAATTAAGAAAGTGATAATAAAACGGTAATACAGATCAAACTCCCCAGTGTGATTTTTCTTTTTTTTCTGGACAGCCAGTTGTTAAACATTTACTAGCATACTCCTGGAATTTTATACACTTACATATATATGTATACACACATATATGAATACCATATATATACAGTTACATACATATATGCACATATATACATGCATACACATATATACATATATATGTGTGTATGTATATGAACCGGATGGGGAGTGTTCTATAAAAGGAAAACTCCTTTCATACAAATGAATAATTTGTATATTGTGCCAGTCTGGACTGGGCTAAACTGGTTTCTTCACTATTCCCTAAACATGCTCTGAGCTTTTTCATCTTTTCCTGTTCCATCTGCCTGTAATTTCTACCTCTCATAGTCTGTCAAAATATCATTTATCCTTCAGGGATCAGCTTAAGTTCCACCTTCTCTACGAACACTATCCCTTTCCTCTCTCCCTGAAAATGATTTCTCCCTCTCCTGAAGTCCTATTGAATTTCCTAACTGCTCCTTTCATTATACAGTTCATCCCATACTATCTCATTTGTCTTGAACTATTAAGTCTCTCTGATTATATTACTTTTCAAGTTACTTTTTCTTGTCACCTCAACTAGACTGTAAACTCCTTGAAAGCAGGGGCCACATATGATATAGTTTTTTGCATGCTTAACACCTTGAACAGTCCCTTACACTTAGCAGAAACTCAAAAAATAATCATTTTTTTCTCTCCAACTTTTATTTTACTCTTTTCTATTAACAGGCATTTATTTTTTTCCTCTTCCTCTCTCCTCCTTCTCCCAAACTGAAAAAAAGTCCTGTAATAAATATTCATCATCAAGCAAGACTAGTTTCTACACTGGCCATATGTATGTTTCCTTCCGCATCTTGAACCATCACCCCTCTGTCAGGCAGTGGGTAGCATGATTCATCATTGGTGCTATGAATCATGACTGGTCATTGCATTGATCAGAATTCTTAAGTATCTCAGAGTTGCTTGCTTTTTTTTCCCCACAAAGTTGTTGTTTTTATATCATTTGGTCTCTTGGTTTTGCTCACTTAATTCTGCATCAGTTCATATCTGTCTTTCCAGGTTACTCCAAAGCATCCCCTTTGTCATTTCTTATGCCCCTACTTTAATGTACAATAATTTGTTTGTCTGTTCCCCCGTTGATGGGAACACACCCCTCTCACCTTCATTTCCAGTTCTTTGCCACTACAAACAGAGCTCCTATAAATATATTTTGTAGGTATAGGGGTCAGGGGAAATACCAGCAAAAGACTCCTGAAGAAGGTGGAATTTCAGCTGAGTCTGGCGTACGTGGATGGCAGTAAAATATTAAAAGAAAGGTAGCTTCCAGATGCTTCAAATGCCAAATATTTGATCCTGGAGGTAATAGGGAGCCACTGGAGTTTATTGAGTTGGGGTAGGATGACAAGGCTTCACCTATGCCTTAGGAAAATCACTTTGGCAGCTGAACGGAGGGTAGTTTAGAATTGCAATCATCTGTGCATGAGGTGATGGGGACCTGTACCACTGTGGCATCTGTGTGAATAAAGAGAAGGGAACTTATATGAAAGCTGTGAAAGCAGGCATCAGACTTGCCAGCAGATTGTAGATGGACAGTGTGAGGGAAGAGTCAAGGATGACGATAAGACTATGACTAGAACTATTTTTTTAATTCTGCTGCCAACTTTATTGAAGAAATTTGAAGTCCCACAGATTCAATACATTTTCTCTGTGAAGTTCAGAACACCCACTGAGTCTCACTGCACTTGTTTTTACAGAAAACAGAGCACAGAAATGGTATGATTTTCCTTGAGGTCACACAGGAAGGAAAAAATGTCTTAATTTTTATCATTTTTAACAATAGTTTGCATGTCACTAGTATACTCATTCTGTTGATTGATCCCATTTGGGAACAAACAAATAATTCACATATTCTAGGACTTCACTTATTTTGAACATTTTATTTTAGCTCTTCCCCTTCCCCTCTATTCCGATCCCATAGTCTGAAATCGGAATTTTCAGACTCCCAAGTCTCCTTTAAGACCTTGTACCCTGGACTCCCAAAGAAATGAATCTCTCTATAAAGAAATCTTTAAAACAAGAGAAAGAAAGAAACTGGGGGGAGGAGTCAAAATGGCACAGTAGAAAGATTCACATATGCTAGCTCCGAACCCACAGCCCATAAAATACCTGTAAAGAAGAACTCCCAACAAATTCTGGAGCAGCGGAAGCCACACAACAATGGACTGGAGGAGATTTCTGTTCCAGAGAGCCCTAGAAAACCAAAACCAAAGGTCTGTCGCACACCGGACCCAGAGCAGAGCCCAGCCCTGTCTTGGCTGTGTGGCACAGAGAGGAGCAGATCTGAGCGGGCTTCAGGGACAGAATCTCCAGTGGCTGCGCAGGTCCCTCTACCCACAGATGCCAAAGGTCAGTGAGAGAGCCTGTTTGGCTGGCTGAGAGGGGAGCAGGGTGTCTCCATAACTCAGGCCCCCTCGGGAGGCAGCAGCAGAGGCAGAAACAGACAGGGGATCCCAAAGCAGACAGGAGTTTGGATCCATTGTTGAAGGTCTCCACATAAATCCCCTGAGGGAACTGAGCCCCCTGTGGCAGCCCTGCCCCCGCGTGAGCACCTGAACTTAATCTCATACTGAATAGCAGCCCTGCCCCTACCTGAGAACCTGAATTTAATCTCACACTGAATAGCAGCCTTGCCCCTGCCAAAAGCCCTGAGGCTGGAAAGTAGTATTTGAATCTCAGCCCCCAAGCACTAGCTGGGTGGATCTGGAGGTGAGGTGGGTGTGGAAAGGAAACTCAGAAGTCAAGTAACTGGCTGGGAAAATGCCTAGAAAAGGGAAGAAAAATAAGACCATAGAAAGCTACTTTCTTGGGGGACAAATGTTCCCACCTTTCATTTCTGATGACAAGGAACAATGCTTACCATCAAGGAAAGACGTGGAGGTCGGGGCCTCTGTATCCCAGACATCCAAGGTGGATGTCCAGTGGGCTCAGGCCATGGAAGAGCTCAAAAATGATTTTGAAAATCAAGTTTGACAGGTGGAGGAAAAACTGGGAAGAGAAATGAGAGAGATGCAAGAAAAGCATGAAAAACGGGTCAATACCTTGGTAAAGGAGACCCCAAAAAATGCTGAAGAAAATAACACCTTGAAAAATATGCTAACTCAATTGGCAAAAGAGGTTCAAAAAGCCAATGAGGAGAAGAATGCTTTCAAAAGCAGAATTAGCCAAATGGAAAAAGAGGTTCAAAAGCTCACTGAAGAAAATAGTTCTTTCAAAATTAGAATGGAACAGATGGAGTCTAATGACTTTCTGAGAAACCAAGAAATCACAAAACAAAAGCAAAAGAATGGAAAAATGGAACATAATGTGAAATATCTCATTGGAAAAACAACTGACCTGACCTGGAAAATAGATCCAGGAGAGACAACTTAAAAATTATGGGACTGCCTGAAAGCCATGATCAACAAAAGAGCCTAGACATCATCTTTCATGAAATTATCAAGGAAAATTGCCCTGATATTCTAGGACCAAAGGACAAAATAAGTATTCAAGGAATCCACTGATCACCGCCTGAAGGAGATCCAAAAAGAGAAACTCCTAGGAACATTGTGGCCAAATTCCAGAATTCCCAGATCAAGGAGAAAATATTGCAAGCAGCTAGAAAGAAACAATTCCAGTATTGTGGAAATACAATCAGGATAACATAAGATCTAGCAACTTCTACATTAAGGGATTGAAGGGCGTGGAATAGGATATTCCAGAAGTCAAAGGAACTAGGACTCAAACCAAGAATCACCTACCCAGCAAAACTGAGTATAATACTTCAGGGGAAAAAATGGTCTTTCAATGAAATAGAGGACTTTCAAACATTCTTAATGAAAAGACCAGAGCTGAAAAGGAAATCTGACTTTCAAACACAAGAATGAAGAGAAACATGAAAAGGTAAACAGCAAAGAGAAGTCTTAAGGGACTTACTAAAGTTGAACTGTTTACATTCCTACATGGAAAGACAATATTTGTAACTCTTGAAACTTTTCAGTATCTGGGTAGTTGGTGGGATTACACACACACGCAAACACATACACACACACATGCACACACAGAGACAGAGAGCACAGAGTGAACTGAATAGGATGGGATCATATCTTAAAAAAATGAGAGAGAAATATATTGGGAGGAGGGAGGGAGAAATGGAATGGGACAAATTATCTCTCCTAGAAGAGGCAGGTAGGAGACTTTTTAGTGGAGGGAAAAGGAAGGGAGCTGAGAGAAAAACAAGAAGTTTACTCTCATCACATTTGACTAAAGGAAGGAATAAAATGCACACTTATTTTGGTATGAAAACCTATTTTACAATACAGGAAAGTGGGGGAGAAGGGGATAAGCAGGGTAGGGGGGATGATGGAAGGGAGGGTAATGGGAGGAGGGAGCAATTTGAAATCAACACTCTTGGAGAGGGACAGGATCAAAATAGAGAATAGAAGCAATGGGGGGCAGGATAGGATGGAGGGAAATACACAACACGACTATTATCGAAGTCATTTGCAAAACTACACAGATATGGCCTATATTGAATTGCCTGCCTTCCCAAAGGGAATGGGTGGGGAGGGAGGGATGGGGAGAAGTTGGAACTCAAAGCTTTAGGAACAACTGTCAAGTACTGTTCTTGCGACTAGGAAATAAGAAATACAGGTAATGGGGAATAGAAAGTTATGTGGCCCTACAGGACAAAAGAGAAGATGGGGACAAGGAAAGGGAAGGATGATAGAAGAGAGGGCAGATTGGAGATAGGGGAAATTAGAATGCTCTGTGTATTGGGGTGGGGGGAGGGGACAAATGGGGAGAAAATGTGGAACCTAAAATTTTGTGAAAATGAACGTAAGAAGTTAAATAAATTTAACTAAATAAGAAAATAAATAAAAAATAAAAAGAAAGAAAGAAATCAAACATCTGCCAGTCAATACATTGTAGCCTGTATAGACAGAACTTGTACCTTAGTTTTTCAGAAATGGTGGTGCCTGTGGACTGATGATGAAAGGAGTGGTTCTCACAAGCTTGGGGGCAGAGACAGCCCTAGAAATGTAGCCTCAATTATTATGACAAGTTGTAAAAATAAGAAAATGGATCATATGGTTTATACCCCAGGATCCCTCTTACCCTCAGGGGGAAACGAATAAAATGACTTAAAAACATGGTAAATCCAAGTAAGTGATCCATCACCTCCACAAATCCCTCCCTCCTGGCTTCTAATCTCATACAGATGTGGGGAGAATATTGGAGATTGGCTTCTGACACTTGGACCTTCCTAAAAGCAAAACAGAATTTAATTATTTTTTTACTTTCTGCCACCTACTGGCAAGTTGAGATGCTAAAACTGGGCATTGGGTAATGCCCTCGACCAACTCAAGTTGACTGCCCTCTGTACTGGGCACCCTTTCTATAGAAGTTAAGTGTATCACTAGTTCTTGTACAAACAGAGTTTACTTAGCTAGGAGAGGAGGCTTGCATTGTATAGAAAAGTGAAAAGAACCAAAAGAACCCTTGCCACCATCCCTGCCTGTTAGGTTTGGGCGCCAAGCAAATTTCTCCAGCTTTAATTTCTCTTTACTCATGGTGTGAAATATTCCATGGTATGGAATATTCTGGGTTGGGATTTCAGGGTTGTTGGCTATAGATACTGAGCTAAGGATGTGTGTATTTGATTTTTCTATTACACCAGACTCTGGTCAGAGCAACTGGAAGCTTAGAAGTCAGTCCTTCTTGGTGTAATGTTAGAAGGCAGATTTTTTTTTTTTGTTTCTGAACTGCACCAAATGAACCTGAATATCAATCCATATCATGTCTGGAAAGAATTTAGAAACGTTGTTGGTGTGTGTGTGTGTGTGTGTTTGTGTGTGTGTCTTTTGGAATGAGCATTGGTTTGGGGTTGACACCCTGAAGTTGACAGCCAAAATAGAGAACTCTGGCTTTCAACTTTGATTATTGTCTAGGTTTGTTGGGGTTTTATTGGTTTGGTTTGGGTCTATATGCTTTTTATCAGCATTGATGTAAAAACTCTCACTACCAATTCATGTTGGCAACTCATAGGGAAACTTACAATCTTTGAAAATTTCCCTGGGGCATTAGGTGATTACATGACTCATTCATGGTCATGCAGCTCATGTGTATCAAATGCTGGACTTAAATCCAGGTATTGTTGACTGAAAGGCTAGTCCACTAATCATTTATTCCATGATACTTCTCTTATTACAGATGCTGAATCTGACCATTGTCACTTGGAACCAGCCTTTATAAATCAAGCTGTTGGAAAAATTCCCATCTCCATCCCCTCCCTCCCTGATGATCCCTGCTCAAAACTCCTACTTATCCTGGTCCCCTGTTTTGTCATTTTCAGAAAACCTGAATATCACTTCAAAGAGTTGATTTAGATTGGTGGTGGGGGATAGGGCAATCAAAAGGAGATCAAAGACTTTCAGCCTCATTCTGCCATAGCCTAGTAGACCCTCAAGTTTATGACTTCGGATTAATCACTCTTTAAAGAGTGTACCTGTGAGTGTGAAACTTGAATCCTGAAGAAAGCAGATGAGAAAAGCTTTGGAAATGTGGTTGAGTCACTAGACATGAAGGTGTCATTTATACCAAGATAGAAAAATATCACAAAGGGAACCAGCAAAGATCAAAAAGCCGAAGGTAGCTTGGACATATGGCAAAGAGTAAAAGCCATCTGGAAAAGTGGGTTTTTGCAGGGAGGGAAAAATGCTGAAAAGGGAGTGGGGATTTCTTTTAAAGTAGGGTTAAATAGCCATATGAATTATAGACAATAAACAGGCTTGGAATTTAGGTGATACCAGAGTGGATGATTCATCCAATAATGAATATAGCTACGAGAGAGGTCAAATGAGATTTATTTTGGAAGATTATTATGGATTGAGAGCTATCTTTCTCATTCAAAAGCATCATAGACAAGTGGGGAAAGTGATGGATTAGGAGTCAACGAGACTTGGCTTCAGTTCTCTTTCTTGTGGAATTTTGAGAAAATCTGGGCCTCCGTTTGCTCTTCTGTAAAATGAAGGGTTGGGTGATCTCTAAGGTCAGTCCTGTACATCTGGGTGTTCCTTGTTTGAAATGTCCTTTGTTGGCAGAATTCAAGGACTAGACCTTGAGATATAATCATAATAATAAGTGACATATATATGGTTCTTTAAGATTTGCAAAATGCTTTACAAATATCTCATTTTATCCTCAAAACAACCACAGGAGGCAGATGCTATTGTTATGCCCATCTTAGAGTTGAGGAAACCAAAGCAAACCCAGGTCTAATGACTTACCCAGGGTCACACAACTAGTAGCTGAGTTTGTATTTGAATTCAGGTCTTCCTGACTCCAAGTCCAATATTCTATCTACTGTATCTCCTAGGTGCTGTTATATAAGCTCCTTGAGGGCAGGGCCTCTTTCATTTCTGCGTCTAGAATGGTGGTAGTACATAGAAGGAACTCAATGAATGCTTCGTGATTGCTTGAATATTCCCCTTGAATATCAAGAATATTGATTCTTGACTAGAGCACAGAGATGTATGGGAGGCTAATAGAGAGAGTGCTAGAACTTGAGGACTCTCCCTCTTGCTCTTCTTAGCTATGTGATCATGGGCAAGTTGCTTCAACTTTCAGGGTCTGTTTCCTCCTTTGTAAAATAGTGGCTACAGAGATGGTCTATGGCTCAGGAAGAGCTAGATTCAAGTTCCACATAGGTCACATATTTTATGCAATGCTTAGCAAGTCACCTAACATCTCAGTGGCCTAAGCATCATTCTCCAATGATAAATTCCAAAGAAAATGCAAGTCTGCACTGAAAAGTTTTTCACTAGGATCTCTCTGTACTAAAAAAAATCAAAGCCCTGTACAATAGTATTATTAATAATTTAGTAATACTTCATTATAATATTACATTATAATTAATGGTAAAACATAATACTATAGTAATTATATTGTAACAGCCCTGTGAGGTAAGTGCTATTATTATTCCTGAAGGGGAGAAAGTGAGGCTGGTGACCTGCACAGCCCTCCCTCATTCAAAACAAAGTCAAGTGCAAGTCGTCATCATTTCTCTGATGACATCATCCTCTTAGAAAATAAAGGATGAGCACAACTATTATTGCCATTTAAAGTCACTAATTATCGATAACAACATGCTATAGTGATATTATATTGATATTATTATATTAATTATTTAATATATTGATTTATATTAATTATTATATTAATATTCATTATATTCATTATATAATATTAATAATTATCATATGACATGTTAACATTATTATAACATATAATGTGTTACATATAACGCATTAATATAACAAGTTGATAATATTAATAATGATGATAATAATACCTGCTTCACCTGTCTCACAGGCTTTTTGTGTGAAAGAACTTTGCCAATCTATCCCTAGGTAGAGAAGGAGGCGGTCTACAAATCACGATTTGAGGGCTACTGACTATTCAAGCAACATCTAACTTTAGAAAGAATGCTGGGTTTGGTGTCATAGAATGTGGGTTGAAATCCTGGCTCTAATAATATAAGCTGCATGACACTGGGGAAACAACCCCTCAGGGCCTGCTTCCTCATTTATAAAATGAAGAAAATGGATCAGATGATCTTTAAGATGTATCCAATGGGCAGCTAAGTGGTGTGATAGAGAGCCTGAAATCAGGAAGTCTCATTTTCATGAGTTCAAATCCGGACTCAGACACTTACTAACCATGTGACCCTGGGCAAGTCACTTAACATTGCTTGCCTCAGTTTCCTGAAATGAGCTGGAGAAGATATTGGCCAGTATCTCTGCCAAGAAACTCCCAATGGGGTCCCCACCAAAATGACAACAACAACAAAAGATCCATCCAGCTTCCAATCTATGACAGCATCGTCTTAACTGCTTCCATCTTAACTTCTGACCAGAAGGTCTCAGTGCCGGTGGGTCTCACTGTTTGACACACTTCCTCAAATCTTCTGTTGAAATGAATTGGGAGAAGAAGAGGTATGGCGTACAAGACATGGTCCTTGAAGAACGGACTTGGGGTCAGAGGAGGAAAGAAGGGATGGTAAGGAGGCTATAGGCAACATGAAGTCACTGGGTACCTTGAGGCTGGGGATGTGGGTACTACCCAAGACCCCAAACAGAGTCTTGGCCTGCTTCTCAGAGCTGCCCAGGCCTAAGCAGCTAGGTGGTACAGTGAATAGAAGGCTGGGCCTGGAGTCAACTTCAGACCAGTCAGATCCAACTTCAGACACTTACTAGCTGTGTGACTCTGAGCAAATAATTTAATTTCTATCTGCCTCAATTTTCTCATCTGTAAAATGAAATGTGCTTTGCAAACCTTAAAGAACTATATAAATGCCAGCTATTCTTATTACTCTCTGCAAAACAACATTCAAATGTCAATAAAGAAAACTAAACTAAGATGCTCTGATCCACATAACAATTCTGTCTCATATTATACAGAGACAGAGGTCGTAGATTCAGTGAATTATCAATTTTCAGACTTGGAAGAGACCCCAGGTTCATTTAGTCTTCCCCATACCTGAATAAGAATTCCCTCTACAACATTTTGGACAAGTAGCTCTTCTGCTTGAAGGCCTCCCAGAGATGGAGAATTCACTCCCTCCCAAGGCAGTCCAATTTGAGATAGCTTTACATTAGAGGGACAAGAAAATGTAGATAGAAAGTAATTAATTATTTTTGCCAGGTGAACACCATACTGAACACCATACTGAACTTGTTTTATTATCTGTTGCC